>CM043701.1:108410432-108420432 GCA_023935145.1 Bretschneidera sinensis | reverse complement strand
AAGAAGGAATGGCAATTTGAATAACTGAATCCTACATTGTAATTAAACCAAGGAGTATTGGGGATTGACGCTTATAAATATAAGGTGGCTGAATTGAAAGATTTGTTGGCTTTAGCCCAAGTTGAGAATGACTTACCCAAAGTGGCTGAGGCTTTCCCAAAGGAAGGAGCCTAGCTTAAGGAAGGGGTTTAGTCTTGTAATACAAAATAAGGTTTTCTTATTTCTTGGAGAAAATTAGGAACTTGGGTGTATTTGGGTTAAAGGGCTAGTGTGAGGGTGAGAGTTTTATTCAAGTTTTCTCTTTCAAAACTTGGGATACATGATTAATTAGTGGAGAATTAATTTGGTAGTTACTGTGGAGTAGGCATTGGAGGCCGAACCACATTAAAATCTTGGTGTTCTATCTATATTTTTCTTTGCTATTGTAGTGTGAATAATTGCTTCATAATTTTTATCGTGCTTTTAGCATAATTTGGAGTTTAATTCCAAACAAGTGGGTCTTGGGCAGATTTTTAGGTGTAAAAATTTCAACACTTTTGAATAGTACCGGGAGCGTACTTTTTCGACTATCAAGTGGCTTAATATCAGCAAAAAACTTCGAAAGTTTAAAAAATCAAATAGGTGTAATTATTGAATCATCTTTTTACTCCTACAATTGTTTTATACAAAATTAGATCTAATGAGCTAAATTTCAAATAAAGGAAATAAATTAAAAATTAAATAAAAAGGTATTATAGGTTATATATAATGTCACTATTTATTCTAAAATAATATATATATATATATATATATATGTGTGTGTGTGTGTGTGTGTGTGTGTGTGTGTATGTATATCAAGCATAATGTTGATGGCTCCATAAGTCCTATAAATTGTATGTTAAGTTCATCAGAAGAATCAGTTCCATTGTGATCTTTTTTATCCTACTTTGGTGATCCCGAAAAACATACTCTAATCAAAGCTAGCGATAAATGGAATCAGGAATAGGAAGTACCTGTACCAATTAAAGAGAATTCATTGTTGCAATTCCACCCCGTCTCTCAGAATGGATCATAAACAAAATACGTTTCTTAATTTTATATCAAATTTTATTTGGGTATTTTATATTATCTTATGTTTATTTTTGTGGATTAGTATAAATCATTGATAGGATATCTAACATGAATTTCCAACGATTGCAATAAAAATTGTTACCATGTTTGTCCTTTAATATAACATTATTGCATGCATTATTTCCGGCCTGTACTAATTGGGATTTCTTTTGTTGCTTTCTATTTAATCTTTTCACAAGGATGCTTTCTATATTTAACATTAATTTACGTACTTGTGCCTTGCACGGTTTTTTTCTTAATAATTTATTAATATATATATATATATATAAATCATATTTTTTTTAAAGGTGATTGAATTGTCTTTTCCATTTTTTTTTATCATTTATGTTTGTACATAGTTTTTATATATGGTTATCATTGGTGACTAATACTTATAGGTTATTTTAAAGATTTTTTTTTATTATATTTAGTATTAATAGTAAAATGGATGGAAAGTAAAAGAGATGTTAGGTGTAAATTAATTTAATTTTTAATATATTATCTCTGTAAACAAATTAATTTATGTAAATTTAATAAATTTTAAAATAATCGTTTTAGTACTAACACGCTATGTAATTTTTCGATGGATATAAATCTGTAAAAAATACTGAAACCTATATAGAAAATAAAAATTATATTAAAAAATTTTCTTTTATCAATTTTTACTTTTAATTAGCAACCATATTCCATTCGGTTAAAATTTTAAAATTTTGAAAAAATGTGATAAAGTGATAGACTATACGTTTAAGATAAAATAATAATAAATTATTATGAGGTAAATAAGAGCAAATATAATTTTCTAGCTATTTAGTTGTGTGTTTATTTAGAAAATGAATTTATAGTGATTATATATTATACTTAATTCATATTTATTATATTATATGGTATTGATGGTTGATAAGAATTTAATATCATTTACAAGTGGTGCAACCACAATGTGGGTATATATGATTTTTGAAATTTGACATTTATTCACTTAACTGCTAAACGTATTTTCGTTAATGAGTTAGCATGTATGTTGTTGGAGTAATATGATGAATATCGTAATACTATGCCTTAAATTAGAAACAATTATAATTTGCTTTCAAAGTTGACCATGCCCTACACTATAAATATTGGGTAGATCAAGAGCCTCAATGACTACAAAGCAAATCAATCTAAGGAGTACTGATAATCTAGTATTGATCAATTCCCTGCAAAAACAACCAGAAAGAATATGGAGAAAACTGCTTTTAAGACAACATTTCTGCTGGCTCTTCTGGTTGTATCTTGTAAGCCTTTCTCTCTTTCGCTCTCGTTGGTAAACTAAATATAGTGCTAGTGTTTAATGAAAATTGATTTATTATATATACATGAAAGCGGCTAATTAGATCGTATTATACGCTGGCAGGTTTATCAAACTTGAGGGTGCCTGGAGCAGAAGCGCAGGCTTTTATGAGGCACTGTCAGAGTGATGATGATTGCAAAGCTTTAAAATGTTCGCAGGGACCTGTTCATTGTATTCAACATCGGTGCCAATGCCCCTCTGTTGATGCCATCCTAGTTTCCGTTTGTAAGAGCAACACGGACTGCAACGCGATTTAGCTGCTCTTCCAAGAACTGTGTTAAGGGAAAATGCCTATTTGGTTGTTGCAATGCTTTAGACAATTGAGGAATAAACATATTGGCACTCTCATTTGTTTCATATTCTTGCAATATTTCATAATCATTAGAATTTCTTTTTACCTCAGAAAATTTCTCTGGTAATTGAATTTTTATTTTTAATTATTTAATCAATTAACAAACTTGTTAGGCATGCAACCGCAACTAGGAGAAAACAAGTTAAAAGTCTTCCCCAAGAAATCTGTTTTTTTATTTTATTTATTAATTTGAAGTAAATCTCTTGATCTAGCAATCACTTCTGATCCACCATAAAAGAGACCTGAGTTTGATCGTATCCAAACCAATGTAACAAATAAAATAAGAAATAGCAGATGTGAAGTCATATCTGTTTAGTCTTTTATGAAATCCTTTATGAAAATGGTTTGGATATATTTTCCTATGTGTTTTGGTGTAATTTCTTGGTGTATTGGGTGCTCTGTTTTGGGGCTATGTGACAGGTGTTATGTTTTGGAATCATATAAGGAGTTGTTCCTCACAGATCTATTCATGTAGTTTGGCTGGATTGACCGGGTTTGGTCTCTTCGAATTTGTATGAAGATTTATAGATTTATGTTTTGTTTTGATTATCATCAATAAAACTTATTTTTCTCTTAAATAATAATAATAATAATATTTAATTAAGAGTACAACCACAACAACTGAATAGACAAAATTAAAAAAGAATATGAACACAAAAAATTAATAACTAGAATTATTTTTTTCTTTGGCAAAGTTCCGTTAAAGATGTATTTACGCGAGAAAGCTCTACAAGATGATTGAAGATTCCAAGCTATAAGAGATGATAGAAGATGTTTGGAAAGATATGTCAATGAGAGTGGTGAGCATAATTCGTTTGGTGCTGACTATCTATATCAATAATGGTGAAGATTGTCTCCATTAATTGAGGGAAACTGTTCTCCAATTGCACCATATGAGCACCATGAATAATGTAGCATATGTCCAATGGTGCAAGGGGAAAATTTTCCTCATTTGACTTGAGAGGAGTTTTGGTCACACTAATAAGTATAGTATCCATTACTAAGTATTAGGATCCTTATAACAATTTCCCTAACAGTGTGTTTGGGAGTTATAGGGGAATAAAATGGAAGGTAAATGTAAAGGAAAGGAATGGAAAAGAGAGTAATGTAATTTTCTCTTGTTGGGATGAAGGATGGAAAGGAATGGAACCATTAAGTTATAATAAAAAGTTACACAAGCACCCTTAATTATTAATTATATAGAGACTGAATAAGGGAAGTTTTGATAATTTAAATCAAAATGAATAAATGAGGGTTACAAACGCTTCCGTTACTTCCAAACACTTTCGAATTGGGGGAACTCCAAAAGTTAGATTTTGAAGGTAACATGAGGTTTTCAAGGTACCCTCCAATTACATTATCTTACTTATAAAACACAACCAAACAAAGGGAGGTAAAATAACCTACCTCACGTTCCATTCCATTCCCTCCAACTGTAGACTATAGCAGTACTGAAAGATGTAAATATTATTGTACTCTTTACTATAGCACCATGATACAACTGTAAGTTTAATGTATAGTTGAAGCTTGTAGATCTGTAGGCTTACTTTACGCAATCTGTGCATAATAATTTATTTATTTATTTTTTTGAGTTTTACTTTAATAATTTTATTTTTGGATATCTTCTAAGGTTTTGTATATATATAGTTGGGATTTTACTTTTAAAATCCACATACTCAAATTTTAAGGAAAAAAAACATAATTAGAACAATTAAATAGGCAAAACAAACGAAGAATAAAGACACCAACAATTTAATATGGCTGGACAACCTCTTTTCCTACGTTCATCAACAAACTCTACAACTTTATTAATATTACTATATATTATCATAAGATGTTATCTTATTTTACTACAAATTGTCATCAGGTTACAATGCGAAGTTACTACTAGTAACTTTGTGACATCAAGCCATTAGTAGCGGTATCTTTTCTTTATTTTTATTTTTGAGAAATTGTTCCAATTGCCATCATCTCACATTGAAATAATGTACTTAAAGAGATTTACATATAAACATCATATTTAGAAAAATCTTGATTTGAGGCCTGAAGCCTTTTTGAGGATTTTGCTGCTTACTAAGGTGGTCTAAGTACGTATGATTTTTTACTATTAGTTTAGTGGCTGTCTCTGTTTCATTTGGGAGGATTCTTAGTTTGTTTTATCTTGTTTAGTTTAGTTTGTTGTTTTCTGGGGGTGGGGCTGTAGGTTTCTCTTGCTAGTTTTGCATCATCTACTGCTTATACTATAGTTCTTCTGGTAATTTGTAGCTGTGTGTTTTCATAGAGCCCATGTGGTTTCTATGATTCCTTGTAACGATCCATCCTGGGTTGGTCACCCTCGAGACAATGTTGTTATATTTTCAAAATCTTAGCACGACACATATATACAACAATAATACAAACATAAATTTGTATTTAAATCCTCAACCCTCAACAGGGGAGGTACATCAATCTGATATTAACTTAAACATAATATACAATGTAAAATGCATGAATATTTATAAATAAAATTTTTATTTTATTTTCTCATTTGTCTGAGGATATTAACACATAAGTGGCTTACAGAAAATGATTTTGCCTAACTCTCAACCCACCAGACTATTTGCCCTGCTACCTGAAATCATTGTACAATGAGGGATGAGCTTCACAAGCTCAGTGAATTAAATTTACTAGAAGTATTCAATTTGTATAAATAGCCCTTTATATTTAATCATTTATCTCTCATATGACTGGATAATAGCATATAGTCTAATATTTAAATAATTCCTAACATATCATATTTCTATGTCTTTTTCTCATTATAATTGTCTCTCTGTGAGACTCATTTATTTATAAAATAAATACAAGATATCAACAACTCTTCAGTAATAAAATCAACATATAAAACAGATGTAATGCATGAATTATTATTATTAGGGAACGTCTTCCCACATGTCGACATGTTTTTATCTTAGACCGGCCCCCTCCCGGTTCTTTTCTTTCCAACATATACCGGCTGTCACGGTATTTGTTTTCAGCATATACCGGTTGTCACGGTTTTTTAATTAGACTGGCCCCCTCCTGGTTCTTTTATTTTATACACATGCATATGAACAATGATATGAAATATGCCTATGAACAATAATATAAAAACAACATGGATTCAAATATCAAATTTAGCTATCCTGTCTTTCCTCGAATTTCTACTTGATAAATTTCATTAATTTCTTCTCCTCATATATCACTTCCATTTATTAACCATAACTTATCAAGAATTTTATTTATCACCACCATTATTAAATCAACTCATTATTCTAATAATATTTATTTTCATATAATAATTTTCTACGTGTCTAATATTCATATCATACCTATAAATCAAATTTTTATCTACAACCAAAGCATAAGCTAATAATTTATTTTAATATTATCACTAGATATTTCATTTTTATTTAGATTACTTAAAGTAAATCTAACTTACCACGTAGCATTTAAGCTACCCATGGATCACTTCCTTGCCTTTCCCGTTCCTCTTAGCAATATCCCCCGGTTGCTGATCATCAACACCTGACATAATATTTATATTAAATTTCTAATTTATTCTTTAATTCTTCATAAATCACACCCTTTGAAAAGTCTCACTTTGAATTCGAGGAAATTTCGTGTATGCTAAAAATTCAAAAATAAACATTATATTATTACCTTCTGTTTTTCTGATAGATTCTCGTGACTCTCTATAAAATTCCCCCGTAAACCCTTTCAAATTTTTTCTCTTTCAACTTTTTTTTCGGTCCCCAAGTGTTTAAAGAAATAGATTAATTGAAGGAAAACTAAACGAAATTTGGTAAGTATAAATTACGATTACATATAAGTATATTGATGAGAATGCAAAATGTCATATTTTTCTCCCTTAATGTTTAGTCTTTTATACACATTTGAAGCCTAAATGTACTCATTATTCTTATATTTTGATTTAGGATGCAAATGGAGGCGTTAAGTGCAAAACGAAACTAATTGGACGATTTTGGATAGTTTTGACATCGTTTCGTAATCTGCGCATAATTCTCTCATCTAAGCTTCGATTGAGATGATTCAAGATGCTACGGAACTCCAAGAAACAGCTCTACAACTTTCATGTTTTGAGTTTTGAGATATACTAGCCGAATCAAGGTCGAAATCGGCTTGGAGTTGCAGCACCTGCAGTGTTACAGTTCTAGAAAGTCCCTTAGCCTGCAATTCTAATACGTTGATTTGACGCTGTTTATTTTCGGAAGTTTCCAGATCTTGTGCATAAAAATTCATGCTGAAAACACCAGTTTCCTAGTTATATTAGGACTTTATTTTATTTTTAATATTTTCCTTAAATTAGTCAGATTTGGATATTGCTATTTTAGGATAATATTTCGAATATTTTTAGGAGACCTTGTAGGGTTTCTACTACTGAAAATAACATTGTAGGAGGCCTACTAGTTTATTATTCGTTGCAATCTACTGCTAGGTTAGATATCAAATCCGTAATTGTTTGATCCCTCTAATTTGTGAAGCAACTAAGATTTAATGATTTACTGCGTTAGAAATTATTAGATCTTAGGAAGAGCGATCAACTAAATTAAATGCAACCGCTTGTGCTTGTGTTGTTTAGCTTCATCGATCTCTCTAATTCTTAAGGCTGCTACTAGATTAAACCTTTAACGCTTGTCTTGGGTTGTTTAGTAGTTAGGGTTAATTAGATCAGTTGTTTTCTAATTAACTGCGACTAAGAAGAGATAGGAAAATAATTCCAACGGTGAATATTCAAAGTGTGAATTGACATATACTTGCATCGATGATCAGTTGTAAAATTCTGATGGTGGATGTTGACTTAGACATAGGTTTATTCTTTTGATTGATTTCGATACTTTAATTTGAATTGTTCATTAGTTTTTTTTATTAAAATTGTTTACGTTATACTCAAATCCCCCCATCCTTGTTCACGTAGCATAAAACTAGGCTAGAGACTCTTCGTGGGAACGATCCTTACTCACACTACTACATGTATTTTTAGGAGTATAGGTTTTATTTTTGGTTGCTTGTGACAACACACCAAATTTTGACGCCATTTCCGGGGAGTGATTCTAGTTGATTCTTTTTTGTGTCTTGTGATCCTTATTTTGTTCTTGAAATTAAAAAAAACAAAAAAAACAAAACTTAATAGCTCCTTCACTTCTGCCACGCTGAAATCACGTACAGCCTGACCTTTGTCTACTAAAATTGCCATAAATTTCTCTAGAAAAATCATATTTATGAGCCGTGAAATTCTCTAGAAAATAGACATCCGGATCTTTCCAAGCATATATGGATCATCTCCTGGTTCTTCCTGAATAAATATAGTTTAATCTGCAAAAATGACTGATCTGTGATTTCCCAGAAATAGAGAGAAATTTGCGCAAGTTAAGGAGGGAAGCTCGGAGAAATTCTAAAGAGAACGATCTAGCTCTTGATCCCTTATTTGCTAGCGATTTTGATTTAGAAGAGGAAGAAGTCATGGCTGGAAATCGAACTTTGAAAGAGCTTGCTGCCCCTGATTTAAATCAACAACCCTTATGCATAACGTTCCCTATTTTAGATGTTGACACTACTTTTGAATTAAAATCTGGACTAACACATCTTTTGCCCACTTTTCATGGCCTTGCAGGTAAAGTTCCTCACATGCATCTAAATGAGATTCTTGTGGTATGCACGAGTATGAAACCCACGGGGGTGACTGAAGAGCAAATTAAATTAAGAGCCTTTCCGTTTTCTTTGAAGGATTCGGCTAAGGATTGACTCTATTATCTACCCTCCGGGAGTATTACCACATGGAACGAGATGAAGAGGTTATTTTTAGAGAAATATTTCTCTGCTTCAATGGTGGCTAACATTTGAAAAGAAATTTGTGGTGTAATGCAGCACAACGTAGAGTCCCTACACGAATATTGGGAGCATTTCAAGAAATTATGTGCAAGCTGCCTCCATCATCAAATTAGTGAGCAGCTACTTATTCAGTATTTCTATGAGGGCCTTCTACCCACTGATAGGAGCATGATTGATGCCACTAGTGGAGAAGCTTTGGTAGATAAAACTCCCGAGGCCGCGAAAAACTTGATTGCAAATATGGCGACCAATTCTCAACAATTTGGCACTAGGCTTGACCCTCCATCAAAGCATGTTAATGAGGTAAATATTTCCTCCCTTGAATAACAACTTGCGAGTCTAACTTCTCTTGTTCATCAAATGGTTGTAGGTAATATACAAACGGAGAAGGCTTGTGGGATTTGTTCGGTAGTAGGGCATCCAACCAATATGCGCCCAACTCTTGAAGAGAAGCCCATTGAGTAAGTGAATACGACGGGTGGTTTTACTGGACAACCGTAAAGGAAGTATGATATCTATTCGAGCACTTATAACCCTACATGGAGGGATCACCCTAATCTTAGCTATGAGAATCCACAAGTAAATCAGCCCGCGACTCAAAACCACCCAAGTTGCCCGCAATATAAGCAACCATACCCCCTAGGCAACAACCGGGCCAAACTTCTGATTTTGGTATGTCTTTAGAAGATATTGTTCAGTCTCTTGCCACTAATACTTTGCAATTTCAACAGGAGACAAAAAAATTTCAACAAGAAGTGAGGGCCAGTATTCAAAGTTTGGACAATCAGATGAGTCAGATGACAACCGCAATTAATCGACTAGAGGCACAAAGTTTGGGGAAATTGCCCTCTCAAACGGTAGTAAGAGAAAATGCAAGTGCGACCATTTTGAGAAGTGGTAAAGAGGTTGAGATTCCAGCAAAGGCAGCCCCTACATAGTCAAAGTAAGAGAATGAGAAAAAAATCGTTGTAGACAGGGACATTCCCAATGATGATGACGTACCTAAGTGTAAGTTTCTGCCTCTTTCTGATTAGAAACCAGTACCTCCTTTTCCTCAGGTTTTAACAGAATCTAGAAAAGATGAGCAAAATAAAGATTTATATGAGATTTTTCGTAGATGCGAGGTAAATATTCCACTTTTAGATGCTATTAAACAAGTACCTCATTATGCTAAATTCCTGAAAAAACTGTGTACAATTAAGAGGAAACAGAAACTTAAAAGATGTGAGATGGTGAGAGTAGGGGAGAATGTTTCTGTAGTTATTCAAATAAAACTCCCTACGAAGTGTAAAGATCTAGGTATGTTTACTATCCCTTGTACGATAGGTAACACTAGATTTGAGAAGGCCATGCTAGATTTAGGA